>BROJ01000034.1:0-43867 GCA_026008555.1 Fistulifera pelliculosa
TCGTCACTTTTTCTCTCGAACAAAATATTGCTGTCGACATTCTTGATGCGAATGATTATTGAACGAATAAACCCCTGCTTGCTTCGCCCATACATTGTAATAATTCAATTTATTTCAAGCAAACGACATGTCAGAACGATTAAGTGGCTCGCGATCACGCTCGAATACTCCTCCACGCGCCCCTACCGTGCAAACTCGAACACCGGCTTCGAGTGCACGGCGAGGCCGGCAACGAAAGGAAAGCACGGACAACTTTCACCCAAAACTCATTACGACGCAAATTGTGTGCATACAGTGCCTTCACTATGTTCTTTTGGGTTTTCTCTTCCAAATCAATTATCTATTCTTTAATAAGTCCATTACGATCGACCGTATATTCACCGACAAATTTATTCGAATTTGGAAGCCATCTGGATGGGCAGACGTATTTACTCTATTATTGAGTTCACTCTTTGGGTACGGAATAGATTTTGTGCGAACTTTCAAAAGCATCTCTTCGTTATCATATGAGGCTCACACTCTTCTCCTCCTCTCGTCAATCAGGTCTATTTTGTTGGCGATCATTGTCGAAAAAAGTAAAAGTGTCTGGACTTTTCCGTCACGCTCTTTCTACTGCATTTGAGCTTGACAACATTATACGGCGGATTCCCCACCGTTCTGGATTGGTGGATCGTTCACGTTCTTGGTACAATCTTGATGGTGGTACTAGGTGAATATTTATGCAGTCGGAGGAAATGGAAGAAATCCATTGCTTCAGTTGTAGGCTGTACGATACGACTAATTTTATACGGGCTGTTATCTTCAAGTACTTCTTTCAAAACTTGAAATTATAACATAGAACCGTTATGCTTGTCGTAGACGTCCAAAATAAGCGAGGGGTTCAGCCTGCATATTTCGTATATCGTATTTAGATCTCCACCCAATACTTTTGCAGCCAACATGAAAGGAAATAATGATGTCGCAGGGTCCTGTATAGATATTCCATCTGGATATACTTCGACCAGCTGCTTCACTCCTTTTTCTTTCCATGATTTTTGAGAATCAAGCGCGATATGTAATGCAAGTCTTCCTTGCGAGTCTGGAATCCCAGCAGAAGCTGACGCGCTTCCTGATTGGCATTCAGGATAATCTCAATAACTGGGGGCTGGCCGAATCCTCTTGGTCACATTCATTCTCATTGTGTTGCTGTTCGTCATCGAATGTCTCTTCCCGTATATAATATCTTCAAACGTATACCCTTGATCTGACAAATCACGAACCTTGAATACGGGAGTCCGGGATGCTATCAGAAGAGGGGTGTCGCCTTCTCGTCGACTTCTTCGAGTTGATGCGGATACATTCGGGCAGCTATTTCACGACGGACCGTGGGCAATCCACAGCGCATGCAGCATGAACAGCTCGAAATGGATTCCCGATGACTCATCGTCGCAAAGCCCCTGCGCGCACCGAAGCAACAGCTCTGTCTTCTTCCAGGCATCGAGGAGCTCGCCATGTAAATCAGCAGCGCAATTCACTGAATCTATCGCATCATTCCCTAAAAAAAATAACAGTGTATCTCACCCACAATCGCAACAACGGAGTCAAGCCCTCCAAGTCTCTCTCATGAACAGCGAGAGGGTTAGCCTGCAATAATACCTCGAGTACCTCGATCGGAGCGCCGCATCGGCAAGCGGTATGCAAAGGTGTATCGCCATCAACGTCATGCATCATTGTCATTGCTTCCGCGTCCCCAGCTTCCAACAAAATACGAGCGACGTGTACGGATGCGTGATTCGATGAACAGGTGATATGCAGCGCGTTCATATTCGAATTGCCCACCATCATGGCTGCTTCTGGGAATGCTTTTTAATAAAGAATGAATAACTACTGCTGGAGCATCATGATCGCAGGCTATAAGAAGAGCCGCTCGTCCCTGCTCTCCAATAATGCGGCTTTCGGAAGGGTGTGTGAAACGCGGCCCAAAGCAGCAGCCCAGTCATACGCGTGATTAGGTTCAACAAGACAGTTCTCTCCGTTGTTCAGGGTTCATTGGAATTAAGAATCAGATGGATGTTGCATTGCCATGTTAGACAGCATAGGAGATGCTTGCATGTTCGCCGTTCTCGTGCTGGTTGTGTGCAAGTGCAAGGGGTCAAACTCAAACAAGAAACAAGCTGGCATGTCGGTGTCGGTGGAGAGGGGAGACGCGCTGAATGAAAAGAGGCACTCGATTGTTTTTGCGACGGGAAACATCAGTACGATGCTGACGTTTTTTCGCTGTAGACTCCAGTACAAAAGCAGGTCAATCGTCATCGTGCCGTCAGCTTCAACAATCGGATGGATTATTAGATTACTTTGCTTCCACGTATCCGCTACGCGTTTACCGTACCAAGCCCAAAAAGCGTTGTTGCCAACATAGCTTCTTGTCACTATAAGCATTCAAGTACTTTCTGCACTTCGCAGCTTGCGTGTGAGGTGTGAGGGCAATTCAAACAGAAGGCAGTGACGTGTCGTCCGCGGTCCACGTCTGTTTTCTACATTAAAAAACGGAGTGTCAAAAATGTCGACTCTGGCCTCTGGCCGGGCCGGGAGCCGGGCTGTACAATTGCTTACTGTATTCTTTGTTCTTTCGGAGTTCGGAGACGATAGATCGAAATGGAAAATTGAATGATTTCCGTAGTGATAGGGTTCGGGATCGATGGTGTCAGCCACGCATTCCGATGCCGGTTGACGGTCATGCTGTGACACGATCTCAAATCCATTGGCAGCGACAAGAGAATGCCGATCTCTTGTTGCTCACTTCTTGTTTTAATAAGATTAGAGAATCATTTGATCTTGTCTTTGCTTTTGCATTACAATACAATTGATTACATCAATAATTACACAGTTTATCAGACCCATCGGTTCTATTCAGCTTTGTTATCATGACTTCTATCAACGCCCAAATTGAGATGGCGATCGCGCACGCATGGTGGTGGCCAACGAGGCCCCACCGCAGGTGGCCTTTGTTGCATTGCAATTGCAAACGAAGGAGAGGCGGTTCCGGCGCATGTGCCGACCATGTATCGGATTCGGAAGGGTTTCCGAATCCGCCGCGGCTCGCTCGTCCTCTGCAGGGGTTGCAGGGCGAGATTCATCTTGGCGAATGCGGTTGCGATACGGCGATGATTGATGCGTTGGTGTTTGAGGGTTTGCTGATCCGGATTCGTTCAAGTTGTTGCGCGACTCTAGCGCGATTGATGCGATGGCAAATCGGTTGCATCGTACTCCGTCATGCGGACGGCGGTTGTAAGATTCCGGCGACGATGGCAGTGACGCTTTTGAAAGCGGCAATTAAATTCATTGTCGAACAATCCGCGTATGGGAACCCGATTGATGCCTATAATTTCACCATTCCTGACTTGAGGGTCTGGCAGGAGGCGATGTTGAACGGCGGAGCACAACCGGAGCAACCAGTCGTTGGTTGACAAGCCGGCGATGCTGAGCGATACCAATAAGTGGGTGTCGTGGAAAGAGGGATTTATTAATTACCTCTCCAATGTCTATGGGACAACCGGGGCACCGTTGGCGTATGTGATTCGTGACAACATCGTCTTCGGTGAGATGGAGATTACGCCGTTGTCGACTGCTCGTATTGCGCGACGGCGACAACTCTCTCCAGTTTCGCGAAGACAATCTGACTGTCTATTCGATTCTGCACCAGTGTTTGTTGACCCAGGAGGCGTATGTGCACATCGCGCAGTTCGAAGGAACCAAGGATGGAAGGGAGCCTTTGCTGCGTTGTGCGAACATTATGATGGCCCCAGCCAGATTTCGAATCGGGTTGCGTGGGCAAAGAAGGAGATCGTCGGCTTCGCTACCGTAACGAGGCCCAGTTTTCTCTTGAGCGGTATGGCAATAAGCTGGCGATGGCGTATCGTGTGTTGAGACAGGCGGGCAAGCCTAAGGCTCCGGATGAGGAGGTTGATTGCTACCTGGCCCAGATCCAAACCCAGAATGAGGGCTTGGCGCCGCACGCGCGTCGCGCGACATTCGTTGGAATGAGGAGTACCGGGAGGATTTTGTTAAGTGTCGTGCCCGGCTCCAGCAGATGTTTGCGCAGATCCAGCAGACGAATCGCCAGAGCGCGCAATTGGCGAACACACCGACAAACAAGCGAGGTGTGGCCCAAGTCAAGGCGACGCCGGCCAAAGCGGCGGCCGTAAGAATAAGGGTAAAGGCCAGACTGAGAAGAAGGACCACACGGCCGACATCGTTCGTAAAAGATGGGAAGGAGTACTTCAAAGGTGTGGAGATCTCTGACCGAACAAGCGGTACGACAAGGAAGAGTGGAAGAAGATCAGTAAGATTTGGAAGTCGTACATCTTTCCTCGTCGTGAGGGGAACGGTGCGCAATCGAACGTTTCTGCGGTCGAGCAGCAGCCTAAGGCTGCGAATGGAAGTAAATTTGGAACGAACCAGTACAATTGACTAGAGCGGGCGTGTCGGTTTTGCGTTCGAGCAACCGACGAAACGATTTCGGCAAGTTCGGCTGTGAACGTGTCGGAGATGTCAACGACTGTGGCTGGCACAGTTGGTGCTTGTGAAATGGATTCGCATGCGGACACAACTTGTTTTGGAGCGAACTTTACACCAATTGGATGGACTGGGCAGACATGCAGTGTGGCGCCATTCTCGAACATTATAAAGCGATGGAGGATGTCCCCATCGCCCATGCCGCGACGGCTTGGGATAATCCGGAAACCGGTGAAACTGTGTTGCTGTTGTTCTATTTTGGTTTGTGGTTTGGTCCAAAGCTCTCACATTCTCTTATTTCACCGAATCAGTGTCGCTCAGTCGGAACATCGATTTGTGATGATCCGTGGGATCCTCATCGATCTCTTCATATGCGGGACCCGGAGGACCAGGTTACCGTTCCGTTGTCGTATGCGTATGCGAGAACATTGTGTCGTTTCAGTCGAGAGCTCGGAGGAGGAACTTGACTCCTGTCGTCGAAGTTATTCTCACCTCCCAATACGCTTGGGATCCCACTAAGTTGGGCATGAGCCCAGCTTCGCGGAGGAGGAAGCAAGGGCGCGCATTGTGTCGGAAGTACGACTTGACCCTGCAGTGCAGGCGGTGATGACGATATTCGGATGTCGTTGGATGATTGCAATGCAGATCGACTGCTTGTGACCTGCAGTGAGGTCTTTTCTGAGAAGGCTTTAGTGCATCGGTTGATTTCGTCCATTAAGATCGCCTCGGAGTTTGAAGATGAGGAGGAGACCATTGAGCCTGTTGAGGCACCGAAGGCTGACTGACTCCTTATACAGTCAATGGCCTCGACGACGAGGCACTCCAAAGTGACGCCATCGGAGATTTCGATTCGATTTGGGTGTGGTTTGGAGACGGCGGCGAAGACGATTCGCGCGACCACCCAGCACGGTGTTCGAACCGCTGACTGGACCGTTGATGCGGCGGTACAAAACGAACATCTTGCACTCGAGTAAGCGGCCTCTGAGATGCACGGTGTACAATGATACCATGTTTGCGAAGAAGATGAGCTTGCGTGGGAACAAATGTGCCGAAGTGTTTACGAATGGATCTTTGTGTATGTCAGCCCGACCCCTAATAAGGCTGGACACACGGTCGCACAGGCACTTCATGAGTTGATTCATGAGGTGGGCGTTCGAATAAGATTGTCGTTGATGGGGCGGCGAAGTTGGGCCCTAAGACGGAATGGATGAAGATAGTCCGGGAAGCCTACATCGACCAAGGCATTACCGAGGCTTATTCGCATTGGCAGAACCGGCGGAGGATGCGATTAGGGAAGTGCGGCGACGGTGGCGATTGCTTTACCAACGGAGGCGGATCCCCAAACGGTTGTGGGATTACGCAGTCGTTCACATCGCTTCGTATCATGTCTCTTACTGTTCGCGAGGGAGCGACCGGACCCCAATGGAGTTGGTCACTGGGGAGACTCGGATATTTCAGAGTACGTGGATTTTGACTTCTATGACTGGGTTTGGTATATCGACAACCCCAATGACAAAGAAGAACCACCGAAACTCGGACGATGGTTGGGCGTGGCGGAGAACTACGGCGCTGGGATGTGTTTCTTTATCTTGACTCAGAATGGTAAAGTATTGGCGCTCCACCGTTCAGCATGTGACTCTCGTTCGAGGAGGCAAATATGGAAATCAAGGCTCGGATGACGAAGTTCGATGTCGAGATTGACGCCAGCGTTTGGACGACAAGGATTTCACGAATGAGCCGGCGAAGGTGATATCTTGTTGGAGCCAGAGGAGGATGACCTCCCTGTTCATCCGTATAGAGAAAGTCCTTCGCTGAAGCGGACGATGAATGGGAATCGTCTGATGCGTTCGATGAGCTTGTTGGTGCGAAAGTGATGCTCCAGCGGCAACGGACGTATTGAGGAGTAGGTCGTGAAACGAAAGCGGGATGAGGATCACAAACCCATTGGAAAGAAACATAAGAATCCAATGATGGATAATCGTCAGTATGAGGTAAAGTTGGCGGATGGTTCTGTTGAAGACGTCTTTGCTAACACCATTGCCGAGAATCTCTATTCCCAGGTCGATTCGGAAGGACGCCAATATTACCTTCTCCGTGAGATTGTTGATCATCGCCGGGATGATTCGGCTTTGTGTGAGGACGGGCGTGGATCAAGCACGGTCTAACCGGGTTCGACGGAAGACAACGAAGGATGGCAACTTTTGGTCGAATGGGCGGAGGAACGTCGGATTGGATACCGCTGAAGGATTTGAAGGAGACGCATCCGGTCGAGGTCGCCGAATACGCTTCGGGCGAACAAGATCGCTCATGAACCGGCCTTTGTTTGGTGGGTGAATGATGTGATGCGGAAACGAATTGATCATATCGAAAGTGGCGTCTAGGTATTGGAAGACGACTCACAAGTTCGGTATCGAGATCCCGAAGTCGGTGAAGCATGCGCTTGAGATTGACAAGCGAAATGGTAACCGGTTCTGGGAGGAAGCGATCAAGAAGGAAATGGACAAGATTCGTTCGATGGGGACTTTTGAGCTGGGATAAAGGTTCAGCGGCTGACCTCAAGAATGGAAGAGCGAAGCTCCCTGGATATCAGCGGATAACTTGCCATATGGTTTTTTGACGTAAAGATAACTTCACACGTAAAGCGATTTGTTGCGAATGGTGCGAAGACTGAGGATGTACCTGCTTTTCTCACCTACTCTTCTGTTGTCACCAGGGAATCCGTGCAATTGCGTTCTTGTATGCTGCTTTGAACGGTCTCACAGTTTTCGCCTGTGACGTGACCAATGCCTACCTGAACGCGCCATGTCGAGAAGATATGGGTTGAAGCCGGTCCCGAGTTTGGTGATGCCGATGTGGGGAGCGTGATGATTATTAAGAAGGCAGCGTATGGGTTGAAGTCGCCGGGGTTTTCGTGGAGGCAGACGTTGTCTCAGACAATCCGGGATCTGGGTTTTCAGTGTACTCAGGCGGACCCCGATGTGTACCGGCGACGTCGCGCGATTAAGTCAGGATGGAGAGCCGTATTACGAGTTGCTTCTGACGACGTTGATGACATTTTGTGCGTGAGTCAGAGGCGAACGACACTTTGAATGCGATCAAGCGGGCCTACAGTTTCAAGGAGGACGAAGGAGCCCGAGCCAGCGATATCTCGGGCAAACGTTCAGAAGTGTCAGCTCCCATCTGGTCAGATTGCGTGGTCCATGTCGGCGATGAGTATATTGCGAAGTGCGTTGCAGATCGTGAAGAAAATGCTTGAAGGGATCAGCGGTCGTTGAATATGAGATATGCGGAGAGACCGATGCCGGAAAGCTATCATCCAGAGCTCGACGCGCGACGCCGGAGTTAGTCCCGAGTTGGCGAATCGTTATCAGCAATTAATTGGAATGCTGAGATGGGCGTGCGAATTGGGGCGTGTCGATATCTTGTTGGAAGTATCGCTCATGTCGTCGCATTTGTGTTTGCCGCGAAGGACATTTGGAGAAAGTGTATGGTATCTTTTCGTATTTGGAGAAGCACAAGAAATCGAATATGGTGTTTGATCCGACTCCTGTTAGCTTGGACGAGTCCGCGTTTCAGAGAACAGACTGGTCGAACTCAATCTATGGTGATGCGAAAGAGGAGTTGCCTCGAATGCGCCAGAGCCATTGGGTAAGCCCATTAACATTACTTGTTTTGTTGATGCTGATCACGCAGGCGAAAGTGACGAGAGATCGCAAACAGGTTTTATTATTTATTTGAACAATGCTCCGATCGATTGGTTTTCTAAGCGTCAGAATACGGTTGAATCATCGACGTTCGGATCAGAGTTCGTGGCGATGCGAAGTTGCTGTTGAAAGGCTTGGGCGCTTGATACAAGTTGCGGATGTTTGGTATTCGATTGAGGGTCCGGCGTCTGTTTTGTGCGACAATGAGAGTGTTGTTGGGAGCGCATCGAAAGTCGAATCCAAACTCAACAAGAAGCACAATGCTATTTGCTATCATGCTGTTCGTGAGGCGTGTGCTGCTGGGTGGGTTCGCGTTGGTAAGGAACCGACGGAGACGAATGTTGCTGACTTGTTTACCAAGATGCTTCCTCTTCCGAAGAGGCGGCAACATTTGACTGCGATTTTTATAAAGAAGATCGAGCAGGTGGCTGCTGCGGTCAGGATTTCTCAGGCGTCTTCGAGTAAGCGACGGCGGGTGAGTTTTGCCGACGGGACTAAGGTCCGAGACGGCCAGTTGGGCAAGGGTGCTGTGATGTGGCGCAGGTTTCCTGACGAAGGTACCTCCTGAGACAACATTGGTTGTGCGCATTATAAATTCAGGTCGGGGCTCCCGTATTGTCATTGCTGGTTGGTGGAACGGAAATGTGATCAGCTTGGAAGTTGAATGATCAATCGCCAAGTTGAGAGGAGTGAATGATTTCCGTAGTGATAGGGTTCGGGATCGATGGTGTCAGCCACGCATTCCGATGCCGGTTGACGGTCATGCTGTGACACGATCTCAAATCCATCGGCAGCGACAAGAGAGTGCCGATCTCTTGTTGCTCACTTCTTGTTTTTAATAAGATTAGAGAATCTTTTGATCTTGTCTTTGCTTTTGCATTACAATACAATTGATTACATCAGTAATTACACAAAATTCCGGATCTGCTGTAAGCTGTAAACCTTACTTTCCTTCTGCCTTCCGCCGTCCACCTCCACCCTCCACTCGGAGCTCGCCGCTCGCCGCAAAGTGCCAAAACCTGGAACCCGGAAACATTAGTTAACCTCAACCCTATCAGGATTGTTTCGCTGTTGTCTGCGAAGGCAACTCAATAGGAGTACGGAGTAGCATTCATTCAACTTCAATTTCATTGGCAAAATGCCCATGGTTGATCGTTTCCCGTATCCTTCTCGGTTCGGGTGGTGTTTTTTGTAAAAATCTCTGAGATCACCTCTCGAGGTTTCTGCTTTGAATGATTTAAGTCCCGATGCAGCTCCCGAGACCACGAATCAGAAGTAGCTTTACTGAGGATATGTCTTCACGCTGAACACATCACGGTTCATAACGACGAAATAACTCATTTCTGCAATTATATTTGACCAGCTAACTGGACTTGACCTCTAGAGTTAAAGTTAAAGATGCTTTGTTTTAGAAGAAGTAAGCGATTGCTAAAAAGCTCCGAAACCGAACCCTAAACGGAGAACAGCTGAGACAATGACAAGAACTTATTACAAATTGTCTCACACTGTCTTCGGTTTTTTACCGTCTCGCTTCTTGTATCTTAAATATAAAACCTCATCGCCCCGTCGGATTTAGGAAATTGAAAACCGTACGCAGGCAGAGCTTCCAAATGCATCTATCACCACAACAAACCTGCGAAAAATCGGAGTTGACGCAACACGCGGTTGATGGCGTTTCCTTCTGTCATGCAACTTTCCATCGCCACTTTTCATGAATCGCCTTTCAAGATGGAAAGATATGTTATTATAAACAATGTCTGGTGATAATGAATATCTCCAATACCAATTTTCGAGAGAAAGATTAGGGCATCGAGGAAGTCGTACCTTCTGTTTGCTTGTTGCAGTGTCCTTTCTCGCGCTCATTCCGTTCGAGTGTTTTCAAGGTTTTCTTCGATACGATGGTCGAAGCATGCTATACAAGCAGTCATTTAATGAATCGGCTCAAATAGAGTCTTTCATGAACGCGACGGATACTGTCTTGCCTTCGTCACATACATCACCTCGAAAATGGTCGGAACTTGGATTGAAATACATGGATTCCACCCAATGGCTGGAAGTACCATACCCCCAGCGAGTTGCGTCGCATATACAGTGGAAAGCGAGTTTTATGGGTGGGAGATTCGACTGGCCGACGAGCTGCCATGAATTTGTATGCTCTGCTTGAGTGGAAGAACTCCAACTTTCTTCCGGGCGATTTGTCATCGCCTACACTGATCGATGCGGCCAAGCGCGGTCCCCATGAGTGCGATAAGTGGATCGAGGCAGATTTTCGTCCACATCTTTGCCGCGCAGTCAATTTCACGACAGAGGGAGGCACGCTAGGAGAGCATATTTACAGTAAAGTGGTTTGCCATACAGCCGTCGAGCTCTTCTTTCAAAATGAAATGGAAGGCCGCGCGAATATAACGAAGGACGTAGACTTGATCGTCGTTTCTGTTGGTATATGGGATGTAATCAAGCCTTTTGCATGCAGAGAGGGTCTTAATAACCGAACACTGACACAGGTGATTTCAGATGCTATCGATCGTACGAATGAGTTCCAGATTGCAAGCGGAATTCCCGTTATCTGGAGGACTAGCGGCTACTCGGAACAACGAAAAGCCATTATCGATAAAACTTCAGCATTGAATGAGGCGTCAATGGATAAAATTGACCAAGTTCGCGCCAATAATACGCTGGATGGGCTCCCAAACCGGTTCAGCTACGTCAATTGGGGTGGTGCCGTGCTATCGCGCTCACGGCCCGGAGAGCGTATCAAGGGCGACATGAAACCCCACTACGGTCTGGAACCTCGACATGTATTGATTGAGATGATTACCAATCACGTGGAAGATGAAGGGTACTTTAGCAACACCTCTCTTTCGTCATGAATGTAGAACATGAACTCTTCTTTTATATAAATTGAAGTATTTCAATTGAATTTACTTATTGTGATCATCAGACATGCGGGCGAATGTCTTTCCAACCATAAAAAGTCTCTTTACACATCGCTCAACTTTTGGTCGATCGGAGGCTGAGGCGAAATCGTTCGCTGCTTCTTCATGTCCATGGGGCTCAGGGCCGGCGGATCTCGGGTAGAAGACACTCCGGTAGAACCAAAACCGCCAGCCCCGCGCGTCGTTTCCGTCAAATCTTCGACTTCCTGAATCTCTGGAATGACGATTTGTTCCAAAATGAGTTGAGCAATGCGATCGCCTCGTTTGATTTCAAAGTCCTTGTCACTCAGATTGAAGAGAAGAATTCCGACAGGACCCCGGTAGTCCGCATCAATGACACCCGCTCCAACATCAATTCCGTGCTTCAATGCCAAGCCCGAGCGAGGAGCAATGCGACCATACGTGCCTTCAGGACATGCAATCGAGAGATCCGTCTTGACCAGGCCGCGCTGACCGGCGGGCAGAACCTTGTCCTCGGCGCTGAACAAGTCAAAGCCGGCGGCCACAGCAGAACCCTGCTGGGGAGTTGTGCGAACTCGGAGAGTTTCTTGACAAGAAGTTGGGGGCGGCGATTGAAGGTTGTCATTGCTGAAGATGTCGTTGAGAATAGAAAAATAGGCAAAGAAGGAGTTTTGAAAGGTGACGAAAGGGTTCGTAAGAAATGTGCAAGCGTGATATCGGGCTTGTGAGGAATAGTTTGTGAAAGGTGTAATTCATCAAAGGTTCTTTCGAAACAAACAATAATGTTGCTTGTGATCTGCTGCGCGGAGAGCGACTTCGGTGAAGCTTTTCGAATGCTGCTGGGAGGGCGCGGAACGTGGAGGAAAGATTCAAATAATAATAGCCGAAAAGACCGCGAAACGCGCGCGCAAGACATGTCATTGTTCGAGAAAGTTGAAAGTTGTGGCGCGAAACGCCGGTTGTCCCCACATTACCAGTATCCGTTGCTCATTTGATTAACTCGTAACCTTACGGATGCGGTGATCGGAGGCCGCCTAAGCCTAAAGGCCTACTAAATTTGTTTTGGTGATAGTTTCGGAACGCCAACAAGAAGAAAAAACAAAATTTTGCACATCCCCTCTTTGTCATTACATCAATCTTTCTTCTTTGCTTACTTTAAATTAATAAATAATACGCATGCTTCTTAGACAACGACTTCCTTATTGGAATCCTATTCAATACATCATGCACTTGCTTCTAATTTCGAATCATATGATTACGAGAGGACTAGCGTTCCGAACTGGTGCAACGGGGCCCTTGTACATTCACATCTTCACAACCGATGGCTTTCGCTGACGTCAAAATGCTCTACAACCCTTATGACAAGGATACGGTTGCATTCCTCGTCGAAAAGTGACGATAGCTCAGTAACGAACTCTAATATTGTCGGAAAGAGCGAGGGGTACAGCAAGCTTCCTCGGCTCTACGTTGGATCGACACCTTCGGAACCCACATTTTGTAGCAGTTTTCGAGAAATTAGCCATATCTTATCATCTAGTATTGCACAAATACAATGCCGCGAAAACGCCGTCCTTCACCTTACCCCGGAACAGTCCCGATATCTGATTACAGTACTGCGGTGGAACAAACGCAAGTCCAATGATTCCAGAATACGTGTGTTTGATCAGCACTCGGAATGGCTCGCAAACGTTTCGGTTCTAGAAGACAAGCGAAGGAATCCACTGGTTACGGTCGAGTGCACCGAAAGGATACGTACGTCTTCTCCTGCCGCGAGGCAATCCATTCTTGCGTTGCTCCACCGAAAAGAAAGAGAGACTGCGATGGCTGGTTGAAAAGACGGTCGAGCTGGGTGTAGATGGATTTATTTTTCTGGATACGGAATATTCCGAGCCGTCGAGTGTCGATTACGAAAAGTTCAGTCGTATGTACTGGAAGCCGTGGAACAAAGTGAGCGATTGAGCGTGCCGGTCTTTTCTCTTGTTTAGAGGACAGCACGACTTCTTCGAACTCGGAGAATCCGCTGTTACAGAGGCGGGACTCGGGATTGAAAACATGCGCACTGGATCAGTTCTTTCGGGTTTGGGCAGCAAGCTCGATGGGAACTTTCTGATAGCCCGAGAGAGAACTGACGCTGTCCCCGTCTTGGAAGCGTTGCATGATATCTTTCGCCAGGAACACGGGGATCATCCAGCCCTCGTAATGTTCTTGGTAGGCCCAGAAGGAGGATGGAGCCTTGTTGAAGAAGAAATGATGAATATTCTCGAAAAGATCCTTGCAACCGCGTCCGCAACGTCTCCCTTGGCAATACGGTTCTGCGTTCCGAAACGGCCGCTATGACTGCTGTTGCGGCGTACTCCCTATTGAAATGAACATGTTTCAGCTACTGTCATCTATTTTGTATTTATTTTATCAATACCTTTCAAACACTCCAAACCCATACCTCTTTAATAAAGCAACGCACAGTGCAACTGAGCAAAAGCAAACAGAGACAGCGGTTAAAGGAGTCAGCAGAGGATAAGGATGGTCGTCTTCGCCGGCAAGCTCAATCACCCAATCGTAACAAAACAGTCGAATGAGATGTATGTTAGCGTCTTCCACAAGTAACGAATATCCTTGCCAAGCAATGCAGCAGCCTCGTCGGTAAGAGCGACCAAGTCATTGTTGCATGTTTCCGATTTCGGCGATGTACATGTCGTAGTAGTAGATAAAGAGGGAAATCGACCTGCGTCTTTCAAAAAGCTTCACTTGGGAGTGCCTCGAGAATAGTCTTTCTTTGGTCAAATAGATAAAAGGAATAGTAGAAAATTTCGTTCACCACCATGAAAATCAGCTGATATCCAGCAAAATACAAAAAGGCTTGAAAGATCGGATGACGTTTGACCCACAGTAAAAGTCGAGCATCCCAGCAATCCAATCGCGAGCGATTGTGGTAGTCAAACTTCAGACAAAGGAAATCACATTCGTTGAGCCACCAATATAGAAAACCGGACATGCGCAACATGGTAAGCCCTAGTAGAAACATAACAGTCAACGCAACCATTTCAGGGTGAACCGGCCATGTTTCCGATCCATAGAAACCGCACTGCTTTTGAATTCTTGCGAAAGAATTTCAATTCCGTCGTAGAGCGCAGCGTGACCGAAACAATGCACAACCAGCGACATGACAGCGGGTGCAGTAGTGTTCCATTCAAACAGTGCAAGGTCGCGCATCATTGAGCTCAAGCTAGTTCGCCTAGCGTGACGCGTTTCCCAAAACGCCAATCTGGGTGCACAAGGGCCTCCTTCCTGATTCGGATGAGGTATCAAACCAAATATCGAAGGATGCAGCATCGTCATCGGCTTCGGAGTGATGTTCATCGTTTTGCTTCTTCTACGATGACGCTTCGAAGGGGAATCATTATCGGCATCGATATCATCCCTCCTTAACAGCGATTCGTCTCGTAAATGTCGCAGAAATAACTTTCGAAACTCTTGCTTTCTTACTTTGAACTCTCGCTTCTTGAGTAACTTCATAAACTGAGTGCTCTTTGTTCTTGCCATCCGTCGTAGAAGCCGATCTCGACGCGAGCATCTTTTCTGCAGCTCCGTCCACTCTTTTTCCAGCGCAATATAATCAGACATTTTTGGGTCGTCATCCATAGAACCATCATCGCTTTCCACGTTGTAGCCATAGGAATGTGCCGACAAAACCGTTGTTCGGCTGTGCGACGAAATGCTATTTTCACGAGACGACTGGCCTAAACCCAGAGGAATGTCCTCAATGACAATCAACGGCGGTCCGCGGAACGTCATTGGGTTCGTTCTGTCAATTTCTTATTCCGAAAGCAACCTGTTATCTGTTGTTTCGGTTGTTTGATTAGGATGATGTGTGGCATCACTTCAAAATCAAACGGTCGAAATTGGAAAATGGCAGAAAAAGCGTGCGGTGAGGGGTTTAGGAGGAGACGTCCGACCGCTACCAGCTACCGGTACTACGGAGACCCACAACCATGACGAGATTCGTTGAAGGCGGGCACTATTATTCAGACTCTAGTCTAGCAGTGTCATTTATAATTGATTATAAATTATTTACTAAACAGATAATTTACACTAATTTCCACAACACATACTGTGCAATTGGTAGTTGGCATCCTCGAGTAAGTCATGATACTCGGGTTTTAGATCCGACCAAAATGCACGCGGAAGAGGCACTTTTCCGCCGTGTTTGCCGATATCGATGGCTTCCTTGTAAGCCCTTCCGAACGCATTTTGCTTGTCTTGTTCTTTACTTTTCTTCCATAATGTGTGCAGTTTACCAATCAGCGTTTGGCGTAAGTATAATGAGGTAATGTCGCACATGAGGTGGTTTGCGTCGCTCAACCAGTTTGTGTTGTATTCGTCGTTGAACTTGGTTTCCTTTTTTTGCTTGCGAGCAAAAAGTCTTTGTGTCGGTAACTGGCACGTACGACAACAATTTCTTGTTCCAAAGCACCATGTACAAGTCACCATCTAAATCTCCATTCGCGATCATGGGAGGAAGAGGCCCATGTCCATTCCCAGGATTGCCAAAAGGACTGTTCCAAACACCAAATTATTCAAAACCGCCATTGATCGTCCTTCATTTGGTGAGGTTTCGTCTTGACGAGTGGCAATTTGAGAAGATCGGATGCTTCCGTGCAAGGGAAGCGTGTCACTAGAATATAATCGGGCTGTTCATCGCTGAATCCCGAAAGAAAGACATGACCCGGTGGAATAGCATTCGTTGGATCCGCCGCACCCAAAACAAAAGCATGTTCCAAGTTCAGATTACATGCGGAAATCTTGTCGACGTATTTCTCGATTACTGTTTTGGGTATCTGATTCGCCTCGAGAACATTTGTTGCCATGTGTTTGAGTTTGTTTGGCTTGAATGTTTTCGTGGACGTTTATCTCCTCTCAAAAGACGTGCCTCCTGAAGATTATTCTTTGACGGATAAGATCGACTGGCAAGTAAGATTACTTTCTCGCTAGAGAAATTGCGTTGCGAGGTGGGACTTTACCATGGACGGATGCAATTGAATCTTGTCAATGCCTTCCTTCTCCATCAATAAGCCTTTTATTAAGCCCAGTTGCGGTGCCAGAATTCGTACCATGAACGCAAAAGTACGTGTACCATCTATGCGTTTCCCAAAGAGCTTCTCAATCACCCAGCGAGGCACGAATCCGCAGCCGTCGCTGTAGACGCTATCATCGTCCGGAACATTTCAAAATGATCTTCGGTAATGTCATCACAAATGGCAGGAACCTTCAGATGATTTTTGACAGCTGGTGTGAAGAGCAGTTCCAAACGAGAAGCCACTTTTCGCGGAGGAAGCAGGCCGAACGCTGTATAGTTTTCCAGAGTCTCACGCAAACCGTCTTTGCAATGCAGTAGTGCGCGGATACGGTGTACACCTTCCTTTTCTCTTGCTGATGATCGTGCAATTTGGTGGCAAGTAATTCCATCGTATAGCCCGACTCTGTCCATACTTTGTGTAGTTCCGGGCAGTTTTGGTCAACGAGAAGTCATAAGTTATGAGATCGAAGAGTTTCGAGGCCAAGGTAGAACCGTAGGTTGTTGGTTTACCGTCAGGTGCAATGAAGCACCGATCATGCTGAAATCCGGGTAGTGATAGGAGGGAATTTTCAAGCCGTCTTATTGGCGGGATCGACGACGGTGTCGATGGTGCGGTTGACGTCGTCGAACGCGATGACCTTGGAGGTGTCACGGGTGCTGCGTTGTCCCGAGTTTGAGGCCCTCGCGTTGCTCGTCTCACTTTTCTCACTGAAGTCGGGGTATAGCCGTATCCGTACTCTCTTGTGTAGGAGTGGCATCTAGAGTCAACGGTACCCACTTTACAGGAGTTTTTCGCACAAATCCAGTTCTTCCTTTGTACTTCCCTGCAACGACTTCAATGGCATCACCGACACGAAAACATTATCGGCGTCATAGTCTGCACTTTCCTCGGAATCAGACACGACATGATAGTGTTCCGGAAACGACGATGCGGACGACATTATAGATGAAACTTATTTTATTCTGAGGAAATAATGAAAGGATGATGGGAAAAGTATCTTTTCATTATCTTCCATCCTCGTTCCTTTCAAAAAAAGAAGGTGGGACGGGGACGGGGTGATGTTCAGCCAAAGAGCGACAATTACTTAGGCGGATATGATTAATTAGTCCTATACAGCTTCGATTTTGATTTCCGTTGAAGACATTCCGCGAGCGATGAACTAAGTAATCTACGTGGTAATGATTATGATGCGGCACTCGCTTTTCGAAGCGGTACTTCTATGTAACCGTCAAGTACCGGTAAGTCATTAAGCACTGCATACCGCAGTAGCCTTGAAAGTCGCATGTTGCATGTCAAGTGTCAAGGCATCTGTACCTGAAAAAGTACACTCTACGAAATAGTTCGCAACTGATGCGAAACGACATGCCACGCTTCGCGAAGGGGCGGACTTTTCGGAGCGATAAGCAGCGGCAATCCCATTATTAGCGTGACGAACGAAGAGAAATAATTTCTCGTCGTCCTATGTTATGAAATAATAATAAAAGATGTCTTTTATAATTTGGAAACAATGAAGACGGCAGACGAAGAAAAAGAAGGCAGCGAAACGGTCGTTCGCGAGGATAGCGACTCTGTTCACGAAACAGCGCACACGACTGCGGCAGTTCCGGACAGAGAAGCCTTTTCCTCTTTCCGGTCACCCGCTCGTGATGAAACCGGCGTTATGGAAAATAGCACAAATTTAGAAGGCTTGTCAGGCGATGCAGGCAAGGGAGCTGCCTCGTGCGGAGTTGTACTTCTGCCCATGGATGCACTTCACGCTGTTGCTTCGTTCCTTGATCCTTCGGAATGGAGTGAGTTTGCATTAGCGAACCGCGCAAGCTGTCGAGTTGCTCGAGAAATCGTACGGCGGGTGCGCATGCACGCTTTCAAGTGTGCTGTAGAAGTTGCCTCTGCTTGGAAACTAGGCTTTATGAAGATGCGAGGGAGCTAACGTCTCTTTACATTTCGGAAGGAGTACCCATTTATCCACGTTCGTTCGGACACTCGCATCACACAATGATTTGGAGAATGCATGCAGAAATTCGCACGAAACAAGACGAAGAGAATGGTGAAGCATCTTTTCAGGTCGATCCTTTTATGAGCAACGTGAGAGTTTTCGTGACCAATATGGAGGTTTAGCCCGTGACATGACATATTTTGAAGTGAAAGCTTTATTTTGGATGCATAAAGACAGTACCAAAGAGCCAGGTTCCGTAGCGGATCGAAGGGACCTTTCACCTCATCGAACAGTTGTTGAACGTTGCTATAAAGCTTTGAACGCAGAGTCGTCCAACGACATTCCCTCTCACAAGAAGAAAATAAGACTGCACATTCATCAACATTTATATGATCATCACGTGGCTGGGCGGTACGCGACAGATGAGGAGGCTTTTTATTGCCCCGGTCAGCCTTTCGGTGGATTTCTTTCATTCTGGTGGCACTCGGCGAAGGAACCCGCACAGAAGTATTTTCAGACCGCGATCGCCGGACTTGGATTTCGGTCTCATTCCTGCTGTCGTTGGAGAAGAGGAAGACGAGAATGTGTTCGAGCCTCGAATCTTTGGTCCTGGACTTGATGCTCACCCGCTTTTCCATGCTGTTGGTCTTGCGAGGCTGCTCGCACTCAGCCTGGAGATGACCTGTTTGAACCTCAGATTGAGCCATCCCCGTTCAAGGAAAAACCAGTCATTGATCTCGTAGATGCTCGAGTGTATTCAGCGGCGACTATGCTTCGGCTAAAGGTCGACTTACCCGCCGTAGCTTCGTTATCACTGGGCGACCTTCAGATTCGTTTCGATAGCTATAATCGCAAGATGGAGACGTTTCTTGCTCAGAACGACAACGTTGGATTTGACGAATGCATGATGGATTTCTGGGATGAGATCTTTCCTGAAAGTTCCGGAATACATTACCATGATGGGCATACTTCAGTACCAAGACTCTCTCTGTTGCAGGACTTTTGACGAAACCGTGTCCAAAAGCAATAGGAGTTGTCCAGTGTGAAATTCAACGCATCAGAGCTCCATCCCGTGGAAGCGTTAAGGGCCGCCTATTTCCCACCTACGAGTATCGATTATTTATCCGCGATCGGCCGCTGGTTCCGTTGATTGATGAGGATGAATATGTTCGTAGGGATACGGTTCTGATTGTCGCAAGAAAACAAATGGACGCAAGAGGCGCTGTACCGACCACTTCGTCGAAGAAAGGGGCGAACAATTATTTTCTCTGTATGCCCGACCAAGCAGATATTGACGCTCATTTCGCAACTGTCAACGACCAGGAAGAAAGGCAACAAGATCCGAGCTGTGGTCGCCTCCGCGCTCCTGCTTTTGATGATAAAGCAGGACAGTTTTTAGGTCGACTGCAAAGCAATTTCGTCGGAACAGAGTTTCAGATATTTTCACCGAGTCTCGTCAAACGGCGACCAAGGAAGCTAGAAGACGCTATTGGCTGCGACATTAACCGATGGGCAGATCCCGGACCATCGCGGCGTTCTTTGTTTAATTTCCCCTCCGGAAAAGTGTTTTGAGCGCAGACATGATCGCAGATGAGCCCCGAAATCGTCATTTCTTTTCGGATTACCTAGTCACGACGTAGGTCAGACGCGGAGGTCGAAACGACGTGCCATTGCCAGCATTGCCAGCACTCCTGAACCTCAGGAAGACAAAGAAGTAGCGAGCGATCCTGTTGTCGAAGAGGAAATCGGAATTATAACATACTCAGCGAATTTACTTGGTAGTAGACCTCGCACAATGGATGTCTGCATCCCCAAAATTTCGGGAGGTACTTCGTCGCAATGGAGGAGCTATCTTGAGGATACGAATTCCGGTGACGATGCGAGCATGCTCTCCTCTATGCGTAAAATTCTGCAAAGGATTGAAACACAAGAGCGAAACCCTGTCACTGACGAGAGTCAAGAACAGGATGGAGCCCCAGCGCAAACGATGATATGGGGCTGACAATCATGCAGAATTGCCCACCCTGGTGGAATATGGAACTCGGATCTTTCGTTTTGAACTTTGGTGGCCGGGTTAGCGTGGCTAGTGTTAAGAATTTTCAGCTCTGTGAGCGCCACGACCAAGACAATATTTTGCTTCAGTTCGGGCGAATACAAGGACGCCATTCGTTTACAATGGACTTTCAGCATCCTTTAACGGCTGTTCAAGCGTTTTCTATTGCGATCTCATCACTTCAATCGAAAATTACTCTCGGGTAAACGGAAGAACTTTTGTATTATATATACACACATAAGACTACTTATGTAATTTTCAATATATCGACAATATTTTCGACGCTTTGGTGGAGATCTGTATTGGAATTCTAAAGCTTCCAAGAACCTGTGAACCACTGGTCGATGAGTTTCCTGGCGATAACACCTTTGGGGGGATAAGCAAGGGCAAAGTGGGGTCACGCTCAAGCGCTGCGAGCGCAACTCCTTTTGCATCGTTGGTCCCTCAATTGTTGAGGCTCTCGCAACCTCTTCTTTTGTAAACCATCGCGCGGAAAGTAGCTCGTCGGTGTCAAGGTTAAAAGATTGCTCGTCATCCGCTGTTGCTAGGAAACCAAACATACAAGACTGCGGAAAAGGCCACGGCTGCGTGCCTACGTATTGCACAGAGCCCTCATCGATACGGATACCTGTCTCTTCAAACGCCTCACGGGCCACAGCAGCTTCCAATGTTTCACCTGCCTCTACGAACCCAGCGAGAGTAGTATGCAGCTTTTCGGGATGGCGCGGCGAGCGTGCCAGCAGAATCTTATCGCCGTCTCTACTAGATATAGCACAAATCATGCTAGGATCTTGACGCGGCCATGACTTGACTTCGCAACTATTGCACTGAAGGCATGTTCCACCGTGAATCACAGTCGTTGCGCCACCACACGATGAACAGTATCTATTTCTGCGTTGCCAAGCTGCATACGCAGTAGCATGAAAGGCTAACTCGTTCTCGATCGTGTCAAGCAGCGGAGCTGTGGATCGAGTGTCCACAACTTCAGTATGTCTCGGGGCGTGCATCTTTTCATCAAGGATATCCACGGCAAAGATGGGAGTATCTCCGGAGAGAATCCCCAAAATGTCTTGCGTTGTTTCCCACCGATGGCGACGACTTCGTCATGCGACAAGAAGGCTAGCTTTGTATAGGGAGAGTCTGATCGAACTAGGATCGAACGACAATCTTGTAATACAATGTATTGTGCCCCTTTTCGAGCTCTTTGAGTTTGGCTTCGTCTGCGCGAAGGTGCGTCGCCCTATCCAACACAAGTGATTCTGCGGTTTTCAAAACAAGGTTTTCCTGTCGAACACTGGGGTCTTTGCCTTTGGCTATGGTATGGACAGCAAAGCGGGCTGCAGCATTTGCAAAGAACCTCATGTTTTCTTCCCGATTGTTGGTAGGAGAGTGTACAACGTCTTGGCCCAACAGAGACACGTTTCCATCAACTCCTCGGCCGGCTACAGAAATAGCAGCAAAACCAGTTTTCATATCACCAGGTGTAAAAGTAGGTCCCGAAGCGCCACCTTCCGCAATGGCGAAATCAGTGTTCATAGCTTTGCAGTACGCGATAGATGTCTCTGCTGTCCAGTGCAATTTGGATTGGATGTAACCTGCTGCTGTGTCCGTGAATTGTTTTGAATCAATTTCTGATGTAGCTCGTCGTTATTCAGAAGGAGGGGTTTAGCCTTACGGGTGTTGTACGATACTGAACCTCCAAAGTATACCGAAGATGCACCAGGCTGTGCCAGAATGGAAGCTGCACAGAATAATGAGCATCAGGTGAGAAAGAAATTCCACCTGAACGAGCGGCACTGTGTGACATGCCATCATACTGACCTTGAATCAAGCCACCGCAGCACTGCTCAACCACCACGCATGTCTTCTTTTTCTCCTTGAGTAAGGATACTAGTCTTTCGAAGGGTCTTGAAGAGATAGTCATTAAAAGAGTAAATAAGAAAGGTTCATAGCCTCGTTTATGTTCTCGTCGATGGTTGTGTCAAAACTACCGTATTTTCGTATTCGCGCTGCGCGTGTCGGAAGATACCGGAACCGCGTACACAAGTACGCGCGCACGTTGACTAACGTTACTGGCCGCGTGTGTCTAACCACTAGAAAATATGATCGGCTCTTCTCATCATATACTAGTAGGAGCGTCCCTTCAAAACAGGCAATGGGTAAATGACGACAGGAATGTAGCTACAAAGTTTGTTAACATCTATTAGACGACCATCCTAAGAGCGCGAAGTTGCTGCTAAATAGGTGTCGCCAAGAAGCTTGCTAGACAAATCAAGTCCCAGGAATCGACAAAGCCTGTCAACCAGGGTCGAACTCCGTCATCGTCTGCGTGTTTCAAATGGGCTTTATTGTCATACGTTTCTTTGCTTCTCGATTGTCGGCTCGGGCGCTGTAACGTTCCCACGAACCCAAGTAGTGATTGGCAGCGATCGATTGTGAAAGAAAGTTACCGTATTTGAGATCTTTGTTTCGTTGGCAAAAACGTTCAACCGGCCGATGAATACTGTAAACGACTTCTTGAGGCAGATATTCTTCTGGAATTGCAGAAACGTCAATAATTGTCTTCGGGCTTCCATGCAGTTTCATATTTTGTGGATTCGCGTGGTATCGCCACCGAAGCGTTTCAAAACTCTTGGCGTCGAATTCGTCCGGAACTTGGTCAGTCCGCTGTTGTTCGCTGCTTTCAATCGATCCGAACAAGAGACGAAGCAGAGATGCAAGGATAATTTCCCAGTTTCTTCGAGACAACTTGTTGCAAAAACGTCAAGACAGAACCGGGCTCTTCTATTAACGGAATGTCCAAACCTTCAGGCATCGTTTCGCGAAGCAGCTTGCTCGGAACAACGTATTCGTCCGTGTCTATATGAATCACCCAAGAGCTTCCTCTGTCTCGAAGGTCTCGCATGCACTTTGCAAAGAACACTCTCTGTCGGTATCGGTGATTGCTAATCTCCAAAAGTTGCTGTTGGGTCATTTCTTGGTCAAAATCGGATTGATCTTGCATGAACTCATCTCGTGGTCGGCCGTTCTCCAAAAAGTATTCAGGCATGTACGATTCATCGGTCCACTGAAAGACTTCCAAATCGGTTAATGAAGCCCATTTATCCAGTATCATCTTCGGTGATTCGCTGCTTAGCGGATCAACCGCCACGATGAGTCGTCGCATTCGAAGTACATGGTAGTGATAGGCAATCCACTCGTTTAAAATTGCATTGTCGTCCTTTATCAGTAAGCAAGCCGAGAAATTTGCACTGGTAGCGAGCTGCTGATGTAGGTTGGATCGGTGCATCGGGAACTTTGGCAGGGCTGCTAATGCTCTTGACCGCTCTTCTCTTTTTTCTCTTCCTTCTGCGTTTCTTGCCCTTTGGTCTCTTTTTTCGCCCCAACTTTACTTCGTCTGAGTCTCGAGAGAAATGAGTTAAATTTTGGAGCTGTCGCATTTCGGATGGCAGCCGCCATTTGATCAAGATGATCGGAATCAAGGAATTTAGAGTCAGGAAGAACGAGCTCAGCTTGTGTAAGAGGAGTGTCTGCAAGATCAGGATGTGAAAGATCCCCGACGCGCAAATTTAGGTGATTCCCTGAGATGTGACGGAGGATTGTCCCATTGAAAATCAACGAAATACAAGCAAGCACAGGAAGGAGAACAAGAAGGTAGCTCTTGCCGCAGCGCACATTCATTGTAACGCTGCTTTCGCAGTATTCGCTCCCAAACATCTTGAAAGAGGAGGTGCCCTTCATGATGCTCAATTATTGAACGGTTTCAGAAGCAATAGCTTCTTCTCATTTATTTTGAGCTCGATGCTTTCCTCTTCACGTCACGCGTCAGGTCGCTTGGTTGCCGTTGCTTCGCGCCCCGCGCCCGCAGAACCGCTTGGAAAACATACGGACACGACAGTTATATTGTACAGTATAGATGACTGTACTCTCACTAAGATAAACTATGATAGGGCACTGATGATACTCCGAGTAGGAAATGTACGTTCGCGAAAGCGAATTTGCTCAGACTTCGGAGTCGCTTGTAGTCTCGGTTCTCGGTCGCCTCGCTCTTTTGGCATCTTCTGCATTCAATAAGTAATGAAAAGTGGTAAGACATTGATGAACTCTTGGACTGCCGATTTTTTTGCCAAAGGAAGCGGATACTCGCCAAAAAACCTACACTTCTCTGACGCTCAGATAATGGCGGGAGCCGGTAACCGGCAGAACCGTTGTTTCTTCGTGTCGTATCTTTAAGTATACATAGTTTTACTTAAAAGCAAAAATTCGCGACATCGTTCTTGGCTAGAATATTTAGGTGAATGTGACGGCGCACGCACGCCGTGCTTGCGCAAACAATTGGCAGAAAAATATTTTGAGATTTTTTTCCTTCACGTATGGCGAACACGCAAATCACCCGAGAACAACCTGATAATACAGTTACAACGGTCCCTCCAATCGTTCGGATAGCTATTCGCTTTGCCGTAAGAAAGAACAATTCACAGAGCACTATAGAATGATGGATTCTCAAATCAATATATCTCCTCTGGCACTGGCGGGGATGGGAACTCTTTACGTCGGGATTTACCGACCGTCGCTTCAACGAATTCCTTTCATCGCGAGACGTCCACCATGTCGAAATTGAGACACACGTTTGCAGGAAAACGAAATATCAACAGCGTTCCGCACTCTTTGAGTTCCGTCATCGACGATGACATATTTCAGAGAAAAGTAAAAGTGTTGACAGCGAATGCAGGAATTTTCCATGACTTTAAGCGGCGCCTTGCGGAATCTGGAGACGAGTCTCATACGAAAGAGGGCCTCAGCATATTCTTACACAGCTTTCTCGACAAATACGTATCCAATGATGATCTCTGTCAGGAGGAAGAAAATACAGAGCCATCGCAGCCTGTGCGATTTCCTCGTCTGAATAAACTGTCGTCGTATCTTACTGAAAAGGATTGGCAAGAGGAGATAGCGGTGGGGGCGATCATATCATTCCTTATCAAGAGCCACATGTAGTGATGTTTGAACCCGCTCAGATGGTTGACTTGGTCGCAAAAGAAAGAAACAAAGATTGCTCTACAACGTCTGAAGAGGCCTCTGCCGCAGAAAGCTTATAGGGCGGATAGAAAATACGTATATCTAATAAGAAAAGCCACCTGTCTATAACAGAACGCCAGTAACTAGATGTACCTGGTATTATTTCAGCCAGAAAACTGTCTAGTCTACATGATGGTTGAATAGCAATCATCATCGATCGATAAGTTGTTTCTTTGTAAGACTTCCAACGCTTGAGCACCACATTCAAAATGAAAGCTAAAATGTATCGCAGCCGTACAGGGTGCCTATCGGCTAGCATTGCAGACATGTGAATGGCTCCATTGTAAACTGGAGCATCCTCGGCCTAATGTTTCACACTAGCAAAGAACACTAGTACCGGTACCGGTACTTGAGTCGCGCACACGGGTGCCACACGGACATCACACATGCATACTGATTGAACACTGCACGCACGGGGAAATAAACCGCATCTCGTCCACCTTCACGGCTCCGACTTCGACAAACAGAGAAAAACTATAAAGCGGACAATGATAACAAAGTTGCTGCATGCCTTCTTTTGAATAGATTAACTCGACAACAACTGGAGTCTAAACGTGGGGCTAAGAGGTCTTTGGAAGTGGGATGAAAAGAAGTTTTCTTAGACGGAAATGAGTTACACTCCCTACACGTTCACTGTCGACGGCTTCGAAGACTATGATCTATCCACTGCAGAGACGCCGCCTGGATTAGTTGCTTTCTTTGCAGTGTACGTTGGACTATCTCTTATATTAGCAGTCCCGATAATATGCTGGCGTGACAAGAATATCACGAGACGACTGACAGGGAATGCACAGCAAGACGACCCAACAACCGAGAACGGCGAAATCCCAGCGAGAGGGGAGCAAGAGCTGGTGGAAATGACGCCGCAGCGTCCAATCACATCTGATCTCGTTGAGCAGACAGCGAACTCGATACAAAATCATGTCGCGGCTGAAAATGCGTCAATAAAATCAAATCAAAAGCACAATATAGACAATGACACGGAGAGGCCCGTTGCGGAATTACCCTCACAAACAAGCATCGCCCCGCAAGCAAATGAAAGCGCACCAGATCGCCCGCCCGTATCGCTCGGTCAACCCTCTAGCGATGCAAACTTGAACAATTCATTTAGGTCGCAAACCGAACCTACCGCCCAGCATACGGAGCGGCGGCGATCGGCGAGTTCTTCGATGCTTGCGGCCCGACGGCCCTGGGGGCATTCGAGACCACTTGGGCGGGCCGATTTTGTGATGCGGTCACTCGAGACAGAACGTCAGTCTCAGACATCCGAAGAAGGATCATTTGCGTCACGTAGAAGTAGATCAAGTCGCGGTTCGAGACAGGTTCATGCATCGCGCTTACGGCGCTCCGTGAGTGATGCTGCCAGCAGCGTGCTGTTTGAAGAAGTGATAGAAGGAGAAGCGGAATTTTATAGACAAAGATATATTCGGAGATCAAGGCAACTGTCTCGTTCTGCATTTAGTGAATCTGATACATCTGTTATGCCTCCGCTGTCACCCGACGTCTTGTCACCGGAGGATGCAGCAGATGCGCATGACATAGGAGGGTGAATCGCGTCGAAGATTACCCTCCTCAAGGAGTTGCCGCAGTTCGATGGGGTCCCATAAAATTGTTGTGTGGCTGTTTTGACCACGTGCTCGATTTAGCCGAGACTGACTACGAATCCCGGCGCATGCTGGAGTTGGCAATTCCTTCCAGCGTCGGTGCACTGGCAGATCCCTTGTTTCGACTGGTCCTAATCGCAATTATTTCTCATTATGTCGATCGAGGTACTGATTCGATGACTGCGTTCGTCCTCGTGGTGCTTTTGTTCGTTTGACTACAGAGGAGATATCAGGAGCCGTAACTGACGTTGAATCAAATCTACTAAAGGAGGCAATATCGCAGGGCGGCGACGACGGCTTTAAAGAAGCAGGATACTGTGTTCAGCTGGCGATCTTTATGCAGGTCATTGTCGGAGCCCCTATTCTTCTTGTGTGGGCTCTAGTGATTGAAGATGTTGTCAAGTGGTTGGTACAATCGGATGCCATTGCTGAAATCGCCGCACCCTATGCGAAAATCATAATTGTTGATTATATCTTACGAGGTACAACAAGAGCATTCATGCTTCCCTTTCATTTAAGCGGCCAGGCGCATTTCGAGCGAACTGTTGACGTCTTTGCTACCCTACTTACGTTTGTCGTTGTTGTCGCGATAGCTGTCACAACCACCGACACAAAACCCACTCTTGAACACATCGGCTGGATCCAGGTTATCATCGGAATCGCGAAAACTGTCACAAAGGTCACGTATGTTTTCCAAAAGGATGGGTTCGTCAATATCAAAAGGTTTTTTCGGTCGTTTGTCCTTGTTGGTAAGTTACTGATGTTGCAATTATGATAGTGATTGTGATTATATTCAAAAGTCGGATTCTCAACCCCAATTCGTTTCAAAGGATCCCGGCAAGGTGTGCTCTTTCTTTATGCAAGTAGTGCCGCTTTTCATCGGATCCATTTTGGAGCTCGGGAGGTAAGTTACAAAAGCATTTGCCAGAATACAAGCTTCGCGGACTTCTTCTCACTCCGCACGCTCATTTCGTTCGTTTCAGTGGGACGTTCTAGTTTTGTTCGCTAGGTACCTCGGGGTGCCGAAGGTATGTACATTATAATATGTTCCCTTTTCGGTCGTCGGCAGACAAACTAACCTTTCCTTGATAGTTGCTGGATTCGCAATTGTGGGTAACCTGTGGGAAGTATGTTTGTCTGCAACTGAGGGTCTAGGGAATCTGCTTCCGTACGCGTGTCATACTATCTGTCTGAGGGTTTCCCCGTTGACGCCAAACTACTCTCCAGCAAAGTTGCTTTCTGGGCATGTGTGCAAGCATTGGTCATAACTTCTATCTTTCTTGTCGCCGGTCCCAACATTTCGGAGTCGCTGACAACTGATAATGTCCTGCAAACAATCATCAATGATCTTCTTGGCTTGACCTCTCTCGCAAATATTCCCATGACACTGGCTCAAGTTTATTGGAGCTTGGTCGGGGCTCAGGGCAGGTACGCTGTTGCATCCGCCACAATTTTGTTGTCTCGATGGCTCGTCACCATGCCTATCGCAGCTATTTGTGTGTTTGGCTACAAGTATGACGTTGATTCGCTTGCGGGTAGTGTGGCTACTGGATATGCAACTGCAGCATTCGCACTTTCGCTACACATTTTAATGCGGATTGGATGGGTCTTTCTATTTCAGCTCAAGAGGAACTTTTGCCTTTCGAGGACGATGATGGGGATTTGAGCTCGGACTCCTCGAGCGGGCACTTTTAGTATTATTGGGCTACGGAAGCTGTCAATTCTATTCCTCTTCTTCATCCGAAGAGTCATCCGAAGGAAGCTGGAAGTCGTTTTCATTGTATTCATGTCGTGGAATGGCGGATGTCTCGCGAATAATGGCTGGTTGCGTATCAGGCGATACGTGCTGCGTCATGATGCTGTTTCCTTCCGGTGCTGGTCCAGAGAAGTCAGGCGGGTCATCAGCTCCTCCAAACAGATTCAAAAGCTGCGACGTTGATAAAGTAGATTTACTGTGGCCCGCGGTGTCAGAACTTTGTTTGGGAATGATTTTTTCGATGAGATCGAAGAAGTAACAGGTCTACTTGAGCGCGCCGGGACGACACGTCCAGGAATTTGAAAGAGATTTTCCTCTTCAGCGATGCGAAAGAAATTGGATTCTTCACTCTGTTCCGGAAATTGGAAAAGATTGCTGACTTTGGGAGCTCCAGCCGTTTGGAACGTGTCGGTCTCCCCTTGAATCGGAGGATTTGAAAAGATCGAGGCTGCTTTCATTGTCGGAATCTGGCTCCTCTTCTTCTTCCCCATAAAAGCTATTAGGATTATATCCACTATTGTCTGAGATTTCGTTCGATTGGTTCGTAGATGACTTGGCTTGCTGAGTAATAGTTTGCTGCATAATCATTTGTCGTTCCCCTGGCTGCAAGTAAGGGTTTGCCGAAGAAAAGTGTTGTGATCCGAAGGTGCACTCGTGCTGTCGCGAATGATTGGCCGTGATGCGATTGCCTGTGTAGGAACTTCGTTTCTGGTCATTGCTGGCACATTTGCTTGCTGAAAACCATTCGACGAGGTGTCGCTGTGCGTGACGCCTGTCGGGCCCTGAAAGGATGAAGCGTTCTGTCGGCAATCACCATTCGACTCGCCGGAAGGCATCAAATGTCCGTAATACTTCTTTTGCAATTCTCCTGGCTGAAGAGGACGCTGCCGTTTTCGGCTTTGCTCTTGCAACCCTACACTGCGAGGAGGCGGGACTTGTTGCGCCGGTTTGCGGTACTTTTTCGTCAACAGTTTCTGCATGGAAGCGGACGCGGAGGCGTTTGGGAGTTTATTGTTTTCGAGGTTGTTTCTGTTAGAAACCCAAGGACCGTCGATCGTTACAAGAAATTTGTCCATTTCGAGGTCGCTGACTCGCCCCGCAATGAATGCAGAGGCCTCGGATGAGGAGATGTCGCATTGGTCCAAGACCGGATCCGAAGAGCCAGGAATACTATGTGCCGCATGAAGAGCTGCACGTGATCCTTGCAGCACTAGACGACCATCTTGCCACACTTTTCGTTTCTGGGTCTTGTGATGAGTGTACAGACACGCAAATTGAGAGCGAGGCATGTAAGATGATTCACCGTCCAGCGACGCATCTTGCGGCGCGTGTCCGGTTGCAGGCTCTGTCGCAGCTGTATGGACGGCTTGATGATTCAATTCCTGGGGATCATGCTGTGAGGACATCATTGTTGTGCAATTGTTATGATTTTGAAATATTATGATGTACGGAGTATTTATATTGTCAACAACAACAAGCAAAGGAAGTGGAGGGCGTTTATTTCGTTTGACGCAGTCGCTTGTTCGACAATGACAAAAAGCAAGGAAAACCTGAAGGGTTAGGGTTAAATGGAAGGTCACTCCGGGACTCATAACCTTTTAGATTTGAGTCAACACCAACCGCATGATAAACCTCAACAACAAAACTCGTCTCTAGGAAGATGATCAAAGATATTATATTCAAAAGATAGAAAGAAGAAAGCATTCCATCTTTTATGAGTGCTTCTCAAACTTCATTCGTCAGATTCTTACAGCGCTGCCACGACAGACCGACAGAAGCTTCCGCATTATTTCTAGGCGAAAAAACAACAACCGACAAAAGCAAAACAAATGTGACGGGTGAAGTTCTCTTCATCAAAACCTGCGCCACCTGCCACGATACATAAAAACAAAGACAGGGCCTCAATTTCAACAACCTCGCGGAGGATTATCTCGTCAACAATCAAAATAGTGAAAAAGCCAAATAAGTGACAGACATCTTGACCAATCAACGCGATGAATGAACCCCATGCATAGAAATAGCAACACCTCTAGTAAACAAACTTGGCCAACATCAAATGTTTGATCATTAGCTTGCTACGTTTCTTTCTCTTAGATAGGCAAATAGCTACCCCATCTGTAAAGATCAGTAAAGCTGCTTTGTCTTCTTTCAGTTTCACATAGGTCGGTCAGTAAAGACTATGATCGTTGGTCCCAGCTAGTTTTTCACCGAAAAAAACAACGTACAACACTAAAAGAATCAAGGGCACAAGCATGAAACCAAAAGTTTGACGGATGCCAGATTTGAACTGACGACTTTCGGGTCTTTCATCTGGATCATGGAATCTGGAATCCGATGCTCTACCAACTGAGCTAATCCGCCGTACAGAAATTTGACGTGCTTCATTAATTACATAATCAGTATTACTATATCGACCAGGTACTGGATAAGAACTGGTAACGAATGCTGACTACTGACGCCAACATTTTTCAGAAGAAAATTATATCTCGAATTTTATATGTCGGTCACGCGATGACTTTCAAGATCCTCACGTCGGCGCCCCGGATCATTCATTGCTCTGCTGTCCGTTCTGCGCTCACTGGTGACCGCAATTTCCGTGCTGAGCCGTTGAATGGGAGCATCAGCATCCGCATGGGGAGATGCCTGCATCGTTGCATGGGGCGCCAGTTGATGGGGAGCCGATTGATGGGGAGCCGGACATCAGCCACATCAGATCGATTGATGGGAGATGTACCTCTACGCATCGGCAGCGCCAACTCCTTTTGCAATCTAGTCAGAGTATGAAGGGCATGGCGAACGGCCTTAGGGTACTTCCTGTTTTACAGTAAATCTGGAATCCTATGCTCTGCCAACTGAGCTAATCCGCCCTCTACCTAGTTACAGCATTTCATGTCTACACAAACTCTGTATGCTTCTCAACTCCACCTGCGGAGTGTTTGTTTGTTTCTTCAGTGCTAGTTTGATGTTGCGCGGGAAAGAGGCGTTACGCAACACCGATTTGATCGAACTCCCAAGCGACAATATGCGACAGTGCCGTGGATACATTTTCTACTTGATCATGAAAAAATAGGTCTACTTTCACCTCGATGAACTCCATTGGCATGGTACGAAGCAACTATCTAGCTTAACGAGGGATGAACACAAGTAAAAAATAACTATATTTATGTTCCGAACATGCACTTTACATGGCTAGGTAGTCTATCCACCAATAGTCATTACTGCTTTTCCGTTTGCTGACGATTTCATTTTGTAGAAAAGTGGATAGATCATAAGGACTCTTTTATTTTACAGGAAATATAACTTGGATGGTTTCCGTATGTGTTCATCAAGTTGCCAACAATCCAAAGGACCGTCGCCACAGAGCTCAGCTTCGATGCGACAAATCATATCTTTCATGGCTGGTCGCACGCTGGGCTTGTGATCCCAACCACACATGAGAGCATCACGAAAGCGGTTACAAGAATCAAGGTCTATGCACGGCCTTACTTTGTCTCTGTACATGGCATCTTTTATCTCTTGGCGACTGGATAGTTTATATTCATCAAAGGCTTTCCGATGCGCCAGTACTTCCCAAAATACTATTGAAAATGAAAATACATCAGCAGGATAGCCATAGCTTTGTGCAGGCGAAGATCGATCCACTTCTGGCGCCAAATATCTCCTTGTGCCAACACTAGAATAAAGGATTAGATGATGCCAACAACAACAACATTCATCGGCATTCAACGTACCCTTTGGTCAGTTCAAACCCTTCCGGCACAGGGAGTCGCCGGGCACTGCCAAGATCCAGTAATCGAATTGTCCCGTCGTAGCCGACACCCACGTTGGATGGCTTAAAGTCACGGTGAAGGACTGAATTCTTGTGCAGAAAAGCAAGGCCACTCGCCATCCCCAAGACAATGTGTTTTAATCTCCATTCCAGCGGCGATTTCTGCAACAAAGCCGTATCTTTCCATATGATATCTATACCCAGTATGGACAAGAGTTGGTCGTGATCTCTCCCGTCCGCATAATTTTGCCATCGAACCAATATACGATCCAGTGTATCGGCGATTCGATCAAATACCAAAAAGCCTTTATCCGGATGTGCATGGAGAAGATCCGTCGAGACACCCACCAAACGAGTGACATTGGGATGTGGTGCCAACGACATGAGAATGGAAGCCTCATTGATCAATCCTCTTGCAGCCATGGCCTTGTGGGTTCTACCGGAACGAGAAGATGCATTCAGACATTTCAGTACCAACCGAGAGTCCTCGGAAACACAGCTCGGGTCACTGGATGAACTCGACGGATCTCCAAACTCACTATAAGATCCTTGTGTTGCTTTGGTTATTGAATCTTCATCGTCAAGGAAAATGTGTTGGACGAATCGTCGAAATTGATCGATGCCGTTGACGACCAGTTGTCCTTTTGTCTGTGCAGTAAACTGCGCTAAACGCGCCGGTGCCAATCAGCTTGCCAATTTTGACTTCATCCCATGATACAATGGCGGGTGGTATACTTTCATTGTCTTGTATTGAGGTTTGCATATTTTAAAATGCAATTCGGAGCACTTGCGAATGAATGAGGCATCTGGATTTTTTTTCTCACGGCGAAATCCGACGTCGGCGATCGGAACATTCGTTTTTGATTTTTGCTTTCGTGCTCAGGTTAGAGGTTAGGCGTTCGGTATTCAGCATCTCCTTTCTTGGTACTTTCTAAGGCATACCCTGCACAGTTCTGACATAAGCCCAATGTTCTTCTTTTCCTTGGACCTGACTTTGAAAATAATAGAAATAATAGAAAGGGGCAATTTTGGCAATTGCAATAATCAATAATACCTTCTTCTTCCTTCTTCCGTCGACTTGCGTCGAATGTACTGTACGACGTTCCACGGACGGAAACAGGATAAACAAACGCACGGCGCACAGAAGCGCTCCGGTTCTCTCGCTCAACTTGGCCCTCAAAAAAATACTCCGAGTACCAGGTAACAACGGTCACATGACTTTCCATTCATTCATTCATTCATTCATTCATTCGTTTCATGTGTTGTCTTTTGGCTTTTTAAAAGCGTTCCTTCTTTCTCGTCGTATCAATCAATAGCAGCATATGAAACTGTAGAAGGACGGGATGCCATATGCCGGAAATGTAACCAAAGTGCGCCATCGCGACGATTGTTACAGAGAATACGAGAAACTGAAACAGTCGGCATTCTATGGGGATCGCAAAATAGCCTCGCGGCAACCTCTGCCGAAAATTACGTGCACACCCTCTTCCGCGAAGCTCCACAAGCCAAGGAAGCGATGAAGGGCAAGCTTGCGGTGGTGACGGGTGTCGTTCTCGGGCAAGTTGGGCATCACATTGCTTTGGAGCTAGCTGTTCAAGCAGAAATGCATGTGCTCCTGCTGGGGAAAAGCGAAAAGGCCTCCGTTCGATGGTAGCCGCGATTCGCGAGGAAGCATCGAAACGCGGAGCGAAGCGCCCAAAACTTTATATTCAGAGATTTTACATTTCATCGCTCGACTCGGCCCAAACAGCAGCGAATCAGTGTGAGCAACTTGCTCACTCCAAATACGACGGAAAGCTTCACGTATGCATTCATCATGCCAGTGTCGGGTCGGCTGAAGCAAAACTTACTGCGGATGGCTTTGAATACAATACTGGCTGTAATTTCCTTACCACACATTACTTGACCAAAAAGTGGATGCCACTTTTGCTGCAGGCCGCGACGCCGTCGTACAAGCCCCGTGTGGTTTGCACGTCCTCGATTGGACATTGCCTTGGTCACAATTTTGATCCGCAACGACTTGCGCGTTTTCCGAAAGAAGGAGGTGCTCCTGTTGGCTATATTGTACCGCTAGACGATGAACGAATTAGCGAGGCGGAGCCTGGAGGATACCATTCACCACAGCCGAAAAGCTTGCCGCCGTTGCCAAGGTCGGGACGCAGGTGGGTCGCTCGAAAATGGCTGTTGTGGCAGACGTCATGCATTGGGCCAAGTTGTATCCCCAAGTCAACTTTATCAGCTACTACTCGGGCTCTATCGCAACACCAAACAACAGTGGTGGGATGCCAGGATTGGGTCCTCTGTATCAAATAAAACGATTCGTTTCTCAGTTCAGTCCGAGCCAGGGTGCTCGGTCTGCGCTGCGGGCTGCACTCGACCCTGATTTCAACAACTCGATGCAAGGTGCTTATTTGCATGCGGATGGAAATCCGTGGACACCCATGAATCCGTCAACGATTGACCCGCAAACGCAACGACCTTTTACGATGGAACGTTTCGCAGAAGCCTGCTACAATGCAGCAGAGACGGTTCTTAAAGATAGATTTGCTGAAATGGAAATGGAGCAACAGAGAGACACGTATGAACCTCCTGAATTGGTTTCGCCAAGTTATTCGGACAATGCAAACGAAGCATCGGGAGGACGAACCCTGACACAGTCTGATTCATACGAAGATCAAGCATTTCAGGAGACATCTGCGCTGATTCAACATGAAGAAGACTCTTGGGGAACGTATACCCCGAGAGGGTCAACTAAGTCTGAGTTGACACGGTTCCCCATCGAACACAATACAATTATTCTTATCAAACACTTTCATAAAGAAGAGAATATCAGTCAGCCCTTGTTCCTTATTTCTTTAATCTACTACGGAAGTATTACTTATTGCGGCGTAGAAAGCCCATTGAGAGAAACGAGCGTCACATCGTATTGCAATGTGGCATCCGGTGGTATCCTCGACGAGGAAGACCTTTGGATCCATAGGCAAGCGCCGGTGGGATGATGAGCCGACGTCTCTCACCCACACAAAAAACCAACCAACCCAACATCCCACCCCGGAGGAAATTGACCAAAGGGTTGCTTTCCGAGAACAAAGAACAATGAGACATCATCTCCTCGGCCCGGAATACCCTGTCCATTGATTTTATGGCCGATCCGTCAAAGATAGCCCCCGTTTCTACCACTGTTCCAATGTACGATATTTCCAACAGATCATCCACTTGAGCACCTCTGGTACACATTTTGGGTGGAATCAGCTGCAAGACAGTGATTTTTTGGTCGTCTTGCGCCGTCACCGACCGTCCTTTTGGACACTGCCATCTTGGTTCCGCTGTGTTGTATCACCGGCCGGTGCTACTTGGGTGGTAACCGACTCGTCTGGACTCAAATTTTGCAACTTGTTTCGAAAAACAGCAGGATCACGAAACGCAATTCGACAAAATCGCGATTGTCCTGGAGCGCCTTGGATAGCATGAGGGCAACGCCTTCGGCGTTGGCGCGTTCCGTCGACTGACCATTCAATCCGATGACAACCCAGTCCTTTTGAATACCAACTTGACTCGCCAGTGATCCTGTTTGAACCGATTTGACATAAACCCGCAGGTTTGTTTTAAAATCTAAATCAGCGAGTTCTACACCAAGACGGCGCTTCTGAATTTGTTCTTTGTCGACTCGAATAGTGACTTCATCGGATGATGATGCATTTGGAGACTGTGTTGCTTTCGCTGTCGCACTGTTTTGTGAGGAGGAGGACCACCACGTATCAGCAAACGCGCTGGTTTCATCCGTCACGGCCGCTACTCCGGCAGAAGGTGCGAGCAAGGCTGCCGACGATTGCAGCAATAAGAAAGCTCGACGATGTGTGCCAGTGGCGAGACTGTTATTCAAGGCAGGATACAAGCAAAGGAATAGTAACAGAGAAACACTACGGATCATGGTTCGAGTGTGTTTTATAATAAGCTCGTTCCGACAACTCAAACGAATGAGCGAATAATCAACAATTGGTAATAAAATAATAGCAAAGCTTGCCTCCCATTTTCAGCGCAAGAACGATGTTGGCGCAACAAATCATTGTGAGAGCCCTTTTGCAATTGAAAAGCCTATGACGTCAGAACATTTTACATCGAGTGTGATCAAACCAGTGTGACAAGCCTCCCAAAACGATCAGCCTCCTATAATTATTTTATTTCCTCCCAAATTTTCTGATTTCCAATCATAATAAAAATATCTCTCGTCGCTCATTATTTATTACTCGGAGTACTTGATTGATTTTATCAAAGAGGACATGACATGCTAGCTCCTCGAAAGACGTTATGGAGTACTCCCGATGCAGTGATTTCCACGGCATGGACTTGGGTTCAACTGCAAAATTTGCGATATTGGATGCGGAGATGGACGTGTCCTCCTTTCCTGGGCCCGCGCCTATACAGCTGAACCCAGAAGAATACAACATGCCAAGACTCCGTCGTTTGTGGGAATTGATGTGGATAGTGGACGAATACAGCAAGCACAGCAAGAGCTGGAATGTGCGCAACGGGACGGAGCGATTGATGCGGCACTTTCAATTACATTTGTCTGCCAGAATGCGCTCGAGCATGTCTCACTGTTTGCTGACGCTCAGATTGTGTTTTTGTATCTGATACCGCGGGGTTTACGGCTCATGCACCCTTTGCTCCAGAAGAATCAGTACGTCTTGACGTACATGGCTCCATTGTCGGCAGAGGAAACTCCGATTCGTCACGAGATGGTGACGGTTCCGCACCAGCCAGGAGCTGCCTGGCCTCTGTACTTGTACAAAATGAAAGACAAAGACACGGAAGAGAGCGGAATAACTTGATGCTTCTACTGTGATGATTAGTAAGACTTGTAAAATTATTTTTTTTATTTGATTTAGGGTCTACGTTGCACAAAAACGTCGGCGTCCGTGTTGATCCGAACTCCAGAATAAAATCCCGACGAGCTCATTTTGATATTTCCTTTTTGTGTTTGACTCAACTTTTATCAATCGTTCAATTTCCAAATCCGTCAAACCTTCTTCGTTTCGATACTTGGCAAAGTATCGACGAAACGCCTTGACAATTTCTTGTCGATGACAGTTCCTCCTGGACGCAACCGCGCTTGCACAAATTCCAAAACTCTTGCTCCAACCGCTCTGCCGTTTCCGTTTCTTCTCGTGTCACTCCCTTGTCGCCACTGGCCACGCGTCCCAGCTCCAAGGCCGCCCCGTCACCAACGACACGCCCGCCAAGGGCAAGGATACGGCCGGGCCAGCCGCCAGTTGCGCCACCGAGTCTGTAACAGCACCGGCGGCAAAGAATATAATCACCATGGCAACATAGAGTACATTGGGAACATTGGCAAAGAGCCCATCGTTGCGATCGCGCAACCATTCTTCTTCGTTGGGGTCATAGAAAACATTGGCCAGCGGCGTGAGCACGGGGTTGGAACGCGAACCGGACAAGAACCACAGTGCACTGGCCCAAATTGTGGCGCTGAGCGGTTTGACCCGCATGGCTGCTTTTGTTCGCTTTCTTGTTGTTGTTTGATGAGATTGACTTTGCGTTGACGACTGTCAATGGTGTCATTATCGACGGCTTGCAATTCGATGGGGTACGTCTTGTCGTATGCAAATGTCGGTTTTGATGATACTACAGCCGCTGTGGAAGCAATCAATAGTGATTGAATGAACCTTCTTCGATCGGAAGAATGGGGAGGCTGTTCGAGAAACAAATGAGTGCTATGCTGCCTCCTTTGTTGTCGATGTGTTTGAAATATTGTCGACGGAACAAAGCTCGCTGATGCTAGAGACGCTCCCAGGAGAAGAGCTATATTTCGATGCATTCTTTTCGATTTGAAACGTTTAGCAAAAGAGTTATGATAGAACAACAAGAGGAATGAAAGGATAACAAACAACGAGAATAAGAAAGGGGCGAGTTTGTTTTTTAGTGACAATGAAACAGGGCGTACGGAATGTGACGCAGTGTGTGACTCAGTCACGTCTTACCGGTAAAACTCCGACGAGCGTTTCAAGTTTCAAGGAAATACAAAAGTTTCAACGCAAACAAAACAAAACAAAACAAAAAAAAGCATCCCTCTGTCATCTTTATCATATATCCTTTGCAACATCATCTCATTCTACAATATAATATCAATCACAACACACGAATATTATTCTTTCTAAACAACAATGATACGAAGGAAACGAAATGATCCGACTCTCATTATTCTTTAATCGATCCTTCCTTCTGTTGTTTCCCTTGCTGCGAGTCACCGCGGCGTTTCCATTTTATCACGCACGCTCGTCAGCAACCGCCCTGTACCTCTTTGGGCGTCCTCAACCCAAATACGACGGAGACAGTGCCACACAAGCCGAAGTTCGAGCCCTCTTTCTGTTATGGAACGATGCTTTAGCCACGGGGACGCTCGCATCGTCACGGCGCGTTATGCGGAAGATGCGGTTCTGTTTCCGATTGATTCGGACATTCCTCGCATGGATTTGAGTAGTATTCGGGCATATTATGAATTGTTTTGAGAAAGCGGCCGCAAGTGTTTCAAACGAAAAGTCAACTCAAAATGGGAAAAGGATGGGCGAAGGATTCGTAAGTTGGTTTGAGGCAGGCTGTTGTGTTATGATTGCTCATCACGATGCTCATTCTTATTCTTTCATAATCCCAGCGGCATTTATGAATTGACCTTGGTCGAGGAAGGAACGCTCGTGGAAGCTCGTTATTCCTTTATTTACGTTCAAGAGGGTGGTCAGTGGAAGATTCAGCATCAGCACTCTTCGGTCCGACCCGAATCGGTTCGCTTCAATCAGCCCGTTACAGAAAGTCAAGTGCGTGATTTGTTTCTAGTGTGGAAACGGGCGTTGGCGACGCTGGATCCCAAAGCAGTGGCAGATTTGTATATTTCCAAAGCTGTCTTTTTTCCGATTGACTCGGATATTCCCGCAATTCGCGGGAAGCCATACAAGAGTACTACGACTCGTTTCTCAAACAAGGTCCCATGGTAGAAATGCAAGACTCATTTGTGCAAATTGGTTCGAATTGGGCGAAACACATTGGTTTGTATGAACTTGTCATGAGAAACAAGCGAGAACGCATTCGGGGTCGATTTTCCTTTCTGTATACGTACGAAGACGGTCAATGGAAAATTGCACACCATCATACTTCCATGATGCCAGAAAGCATTGCTGTACCGCAGCCCATTACCCAGCAAAAGGTTCGGAGCTGGTTTCGGGAGTGGAATGATGCGCTGGCTACGGGGATCCGAGCCTAGTTGCATCTCGCTACGCCAAGAACGCCGTTTTTCTTCCGACGCTGTCCGACGCTCCTCGCACCACCGCTCAGCTCATTCGCGAGTATTTTGAAATGTATTTGAAGCGGGGGCCTCAATGTGAGATTGAGAGCGGTGATATAATCATTGGGACCAATTGGGCCCTCGATTTTGGTGTCTGCAGCTATACTCTGGATGGCGGCGAAACAACCCTTCGAGCTAGATATTCATTTGTGTACGGATACGAAGATGGAGAGTGGAAAATTTCTCACCACCATTCCTCCATCATGCCAGAGGTTCTTCTCGGCGTTGAAGAAGAAGAAAAGGAACAAACAGCACGGAAATAAAACAATGATATTGTTTTTCTTCACGAGCGAACTGGGTGAGAAGTGCAGCGAAACTGTAAGCAACTGAGAGTCGCATTATCTCGTCGTCGAGTGCAGGAGCACTCGCCATGAACATATCCGCAAGTTGTAGAATCTCCCGTTAAAACATTCGTTTTACTTGTGGTGAGTGACAAAGAGTGTTAACGAGCAAGGTCGACCATGCTGTCTAGAAAACTTATTATAGCAATTCTATTCTAAGATATCGAGCTGCAGCTTATCAGGATGCCTCTAACTTTGATGGTCGCCCTCAATGCGCAATCTTGCAAAGCCTTAGTTTGATCCTCATCATTCACTGTAGAAACAGGTTCTGTTCTATCCAACCCGGCTTGTGTGCACGCCGAAAATTAAGTTTTGAAATTATTCGCCGTATCTCCCCGAGCTCTTGTCTGAGACTACGTGTCTCATGTTTGCTTTCTCGCGCCTTTTCTACCTGCTGCTCCCGCAATTGATTAAATGCAGCTCTTAGTTCCGAGACATGGTCTTTCAGGTCAAAGGCTTCCTGCCTCGCTATTTCTTTCTCCCTTTCAGCCCTCTCCTTTTCCTTTTGAGATTCATAGCGTGCAACACAAGCTTCAGCCAACCTCGTCTTTAATATCAAAACTTCTTTTCGCAAGACAAAAACATCCGGAGCGAATCGGGTAGCATTATCATCTGCAAAACAGTAGTGTCGGAGGACACTAATGAAAGCGAAGTGCGTTGTTCGAACGTTTGCAAGTCCCTACACGATCTACTTGTTTGAGTGCCCGTTTGAGATACGTCTGCTTGTCGTAATTCTTCCTCATTGAGAGTGGGGCTATGCGTGTTATTCATGGTGTACGGGGTAAAATCAGACAAGAAATCTCGGAATTCAGTCGAGTTGCTGTGTGTCGTCGGTATGGCATCTCGAATGGACACGGATCTTGTTTGTAGAAGTTGCATCGGATTGTCTTGCGAAAGAGACGCTTGCGATGCATGATGATACTTCAGAGATATCACATTTGTATTGATATTTGCGGGTTTACTGCCGTTTTGTTGAACCACATGTTCCCGCCTGTGGCTAGTGTCAGCGCGATTGTCCATAGCACATGGAGGTGTGGTTTCATTTTCAGCCACTTGCTGAGTATAGTGATCAGCATTGAAAACAATTTCGTCATCCAACGGATCTGTGATGAAATTTTCCTCGAAATCGTGGGTTCCAGGAGGACGAGGTGTGTTGCCACATTGATCGCAACGGTCTTTGATGTGGGAACATGGTTCCATAAGGGCTACGCACCCCGCAGCTCGCAGAAAAGTCGTGCCACAAGTTTTTGACCTTTGGCGGCGCAATCAAATTGTCACCGTCGTCGACATCATCGTCGTTTATTCAAGTCAACGTCTCGCATCGAGAAAGAATTTTCAACCTTCGCTTTCTGCAGATGCATGTAATTGTTTTGCCCTCGTTCGCTGAAACACGCCGTCGCGAGCTCGTTTATGCCTTTTTGGTTTCTTGGAAGGTTTGAGTGATTGTATCAACCGATTTATCAAACAGTTGTCGCACACGCACTTTGTCTGGTAGTGTCGACACTCTAGCTCCCTCACGAGGAGATGTAAATTGTTGTCTGTTCTTTTGTGGGTACTTTTGCGATGGGGTGAAAGCTCTACATTGACTCGGCAGCTGATCTTTCTCGCTATACTGAGCTCCGCTTGTCTCGGTAGGTGGTAGTGATGTTGATGTAGCGTCAGACTGCGGTTCGGACTTTTCTGACGCCCTCAATCAACGAACCCTGCTGATACAAGCTCTCGAGACGATCATTCAATGTAGCACCTCTCTCTGCGTGTCCACTTTTTATTTTCCTCCAGGATTCTGTTGGGTTTGGATCAATGTGCGTGAAACTGGAAAAAGGCTCATCGTACGGCCCGACAGAAAAGAAAGTCGAAACAGGATACGGTGAAGTGTCTTCAAGCTCTCTTTCTTGCCCGTATCGATTGTTGTCGACAGAATGTTTCATTTGTAACTGCGCAGGAGCGAGCCTCGAGATGTTTTGCCAACTGATTTATCCAGGGTGAACATCATAATATCGTTCGGCGAAGCACGCTCGACACTTGTTTGCTGCAAGTGTCGTAATCGGTCATGGAAGGTGTTGGGCTACTGAGGCTGCCATCGGAATTCCTCGAAGAATTGCAGCGACTTCGCAATCGACTATACGACGAGCTCATGTCATGGTCAAAGCTCGACATGACAGGATCATATCAGGTGACCGTGCTTTTCAAAATAAAGTTTGTTGCTGGTGCTGTTGAACCATTTTTGTTTCTGGGGCGAAACTCCAACAATTGGAACGCCAAAATTTCGTTCCAGTCTCCGTTGTTCGAATTTTTCACTCGTCGCTTGGATCTTTAATTTAAATTTAAAACGATGATACCTCGATAGAACGACCATACTACGATGACAGCACCGCTTCCCGTCTGCTCAGCGAAGTTAAGCATCGTCAGGCCCGGCTAGTACTACGGTGGGGACCACGTTGGAATCCCGGGTGTTGTTCTTTTGCATATTTTGCATTTGTTGCCGTCTTCCCATCAATATCAATGCTAGGGCCAAAGCGCAATACGTCCAAGTCAAACAGTGAATTCAGGTTATTTTTGCCTTCTCTACCAGGTACAGTAACTACTAAAGGGGACGACCTACGATACGAGACAACGAATTAGTCGTTGAAATGCTTTCATTGCTCAAGCAACATAAAGATCGATACTGTGTACTAATATTAGACTATATTTTTCTAAGCGCGAACTACTTTGCATCATACCAGGTTTTGTGAATATATGACCCATCGACCTCGAGGGGTACACTTGTTTTCTTCAGTCCATAGACCCACGGGCTCTGCATGCATTCAAGAACTTCGTGGAAAGCTTCTTCCGCTGTTTCTTCCGGACCTTCGAGGATAACTTCGTCGTGGATTTGTAGCAGCAAAATCCAACCGAGTTTCTTTAGTTTTGGGCTGTTGTTGATTTTAATCATCGCCATCATGGCGATATCAGCAGCACCACCTTGGATAGGAGTATTAATACTAGCTCTCATGGCGTGACCTAAGAACTTGGGCGCCGAGCCTTTCATTGCATGAGGCAAGTCGCGGTAGCGTCCCATCAGTGTCCTTGTCACTCCAAAGTCCCTAGCATGCTTTTGAGTCGCCTTCTGCCATTTTTCGACTTCAGGTCGAGCATCGTACCAGGCTTGCAGCATTTTTTCAGCTTCATCTTTCGATACTCCCCAATCTTGACTTAGACCATGCGCGGTTTTCCCATACGCAATGGAAAAGTTAAGAGTTTTCGCTTTTCGTCTTTCCGAAGCGTACAAATCTTTGACGAGAGGTTTTGGAGGCTCGCCGTCAGCGTAATCCCATTCCAGAATAACCTCTCCAGCTTTGACCTTTTCTTGAATGTACGGAAACATGTCCAATGCCGTCCGGGAATGAAAATCACCTCCTGCTTTGAATGCATTGATCATGGATGTACACTCCGTTAAACTCGCTAACAGACGTAATTCGAGCTGTCCGTAATCTGCCACTATTAGATTGTTGCCCGGGCTTGCCTGGAAAGCATTTCGGATCTTGTATTTATCTTTTTCCAAAGCCGGCTGATTTTGGAGGTTGGGTCTCCGCGATGAAAGTCGACCTGTTTCCGTGTTCAAGTTCAACGAACAATGAACGCGACTCTGTTCATCAACAAGCTCTTGCAAGCTCGTGAAAAGTTGGCAATCATTGTATCGATGGAACCAATAGCACCAAGACTCGCGAGAGCTTCGCAGCCCTCTTTCCCTAACTTTTCAAATGCCTAAGAAACAAGAATGAGTGAGGTGTATAAAGCGAAAGGACTGTTTTCGTGCCAAATGCTT